>OY756958.1:0-7500 GCA_963580455.1 Euonymus europaeus | reverse complement strand
GTTTAGGGTTTAGGGTTTAGGGTTTAGGGTTTAGGGTTTAGGGTTTAGGGTTTAGGGTTTAGGGTTTAGGGTTTAGGGTTTAGGGTTTAGGGTTTAGGGTTTAGGGTTTAGGGTTTAGGGTTTAGGGTTTAGGGTTTAGGGTTTAGGGTTTAGGGTTTAGGGTTTAGGGTTTAGGGTTTAGGGTTTAGGGTTTAGGGTTTAGGGTTTAGGGTTTAGGGTTTAGGGTTTAGGGTTTAGGGTTTAGGGTTTAGGGTTTAGGGTTTAGGGTTTAGGGTTTAGGGTTTAGGGTTTAGGGTTTAGGGTTTAGGGTTTAGGGTTTAGGGTTTAGGGTTTAGGGTTTAGGGTTTAGGGTTTAGGGTTTAGGGTTTAGGGTTTAGGGTTTAGGGTTTAGGGTTTAGGGTTTAGGGTTTAGGGTTTAGGGTTTAGGGTTTAGGGTTTAGGGTTTAGGGTTTAGGGTTTAGGGTTTAGGGTTTAGGGTTTAGGGTTTAGGGTTTAGGGTTTAGGGTTTAGGGTTTAGGGTTTAGGGTTTAGGGTTTAGGGTTTAGGGTTTAGGGTTTAGGGTTTAGGGTTTAGGGTTTAGGGTTTAGGGTTTAGGGTTTAGGGTTTAGGGTTTAGGGTTTAGGGTTTAGGGTTTAGGGTTTAGGGTTTAGGGTTTAGGGTTTAGGGTTTAGGGTTTAGGGTTTAGGGTTTAGGGTTTAGGGTTTAGGGTTTAGGGTTTAGGGTTTAGGGTTTAGGGTTTAGGGTTTAGGGTTTAGGGTTTAGGGTTTAGGGTTTAGGGTTTAGGGTTTAGGGTTTAGGGTTTAGGGTTTAGGGTTTAGGGTTTAGGGTTTAGGGTTTAGGGTTTAGGGTTTAGGGTTTAGGGTTTAGGGTTTAGGGTTTAGGGTTTAGGGTTTAGGGTTTAGGGTTTAGGGTTTAGGGTTTAGGGTTTAGGGTTTAGGGTTTAGGGTTTAGGGTTTAGGGTTTAGGGTTTAGGGTTTAGGGTTTAGGGTTTAGGGTTTAGGGTTTAGGGTTTAGGGTTTAGGGTTTAGGGTTTAGGGTTTAGGGTTTAGGGTTTAGGGTTTAGGGTTTAGGGTTTAGGGTTTAGGGTTTAGGGTTTAGGGTTTAGGGTTTAGGGTTTAGGGTTTAGGGTTTAGGGTTTAGGGTTTAGGGTTTAGGGTTTAGGGTTTAGGGTTTAGGGTTTAGGGTTTAGGGTTTAGGGTTTAGGGTTTAGGGTTTAGGGTTTAGGGTTTAGGGTTTAGGGTTTAGGGTTTAGGGTTTAGGGTTTAGGGTTTAGGGTTTAGGGTTTAGGGTTTAGGGTTTAGGGTTTAGGGTTTAGGGTTTAGGGTTTAGGGTTTAGGGTTTAGGGTTTAGGGTTTAGGGTTTAGGGTTTAGGGTTTAGGGTTTAGGGTTTAGGGTTTAGGGTTTAGGGTTTAGGGTTTAGGGTTTAGGGTTTAGGGTTTAGGGTTTAGGGTTTAGGGTTTAGGGTTTAGGGTTTAGGGTTTAGGGTTTAGGGTTTAGGGTTTAGGGTTTAGGGTTTAGGGTTTAGGGTTTAGGGTTTAGGGTTTAGGGTTTAGGGTTTAGGGTTTAGGGTTTAGGGTTTAGGGTTTAGGGTTTAGGGTTTAGGGTTTAGGGTTTAGGGTTTAGGGTTTAGGGTTTAGGGTTTAGGGTTTAGGGTTTAGGGTTTAGGGTTTAGGGTTTAGGGTTTAGGGTTTAGGGTTTAGGGTTTAGGGTTTAGGGTTTAGGGTTTAGGGTTTAGGGTTTAGGGTTTAGGGTTTAGGGTTTAGGGTTTAGGGTTTAGGGTTTAGGGTTTAGGGTTTAGGGTTTAGGGTTTAGGGTTTAGGGTTTAGGGTTTAGGGTTTAGGGTTTAGGGTTTAGGGTTTAGGGTTTAGGGTTTAGGGTTTAGGGTTTAGGGTTTAGGGTTTAGGGTTTAGGGTTTAGGGTTTAGGGTTTAGGGTTTAGGGTTTAGGGTTTAGGGTTTAGGGTTTAGGGTTTAGGGTTTAGGGTTTAGGGTTTAGGGTTTAGGGTTTAGGGTTTAGGGTTTAGGGTTTAGGGTTTAGGGTTTAGGGTTTAGGGTTTAGGGTTTAGGGTTTAGGGTTTAGGGTTTAGGGTTTAGGGTTTAGGGTTTAGGGTTTAGGGTTTAGGGTTTAGGGTTTAGGGTTTAGGGTTTAGGGTTTAGGGTTTAGGGTTTAGGGTTTAGGGTTTAGGGTTTAGGGTTTAGGGTTTAGGGTTTAGGGTTTAGGGTTTAGGGTTTAGGGTTTAGGGTTTAGGGTTTAGGGTTTAGGGTTTAGGGTTTAGGGTTTAGGGTTTAGGGTTTAGGGTTTAGGGTTTAGGGTTTAGGGTTTAGGGTTTAGGGTTTAGGGTTTAGGGTTTAGGGTTTAGGGTTTAGGGTTTAGGGTTTAGGGTTTAGGGTTTAGGGTTTAGGGTTTAGGGTTTAGGGTTTAGGGTTTAGGGTTTAGGGTTTAGGGTTTAGGGTTTAGGGTTTAGGGTTTAGGGTTTAGGGTTTAGGGTTTAGGGTTTAGGGTTTAGGGTTTAGGGTTTAGGGTTTAGGGTTTAGGGTTTAGGGTTTAGGGTTTAGGGTTTAGGGTTTAGGGTTTAGGGTTTAGGGTTTAGGGTTTAGGGTTTAGGGTTTAGGGTTTAGGGTTTAGGGTTTAGGGTTTAGGGTTTAGGGTTTAGGGTTTAGGGTTTAGGGTTTAGGGTTTAGGGTTTAGGGTTTAGGGTTTAGGGTTTAGGGTTTAGGGTTTAGGGTTTAGGGTTTAGGGTTTAGGGTTTAGGGTTTAGGGTTTAGGGTTTAGGGTTTAGGGTTTAGGGTTTAGGGTTTAGGGTTTAGGGTTTAGGGTTTAGGGTTTAGGGTTTAGGGTTTAGGGTTTAGGGTTTAGGGTTTAGGGTTTAGGGTTTAGGGTTTAGGGTTTAGGGTTTAGGGTTTAGGGTTTAGGGTTTAGGGTTTAGGGTTTAGGGTTTAGGGTTTAGGGTTTAGGGTTTAGGGTTTAGGGTTTAGGGTTTAGGGTTTAGGGTTTAGGGTTTAGGGTTTAGGGTTTAGGGTTTAGGGTTTAGGGTTTAGGGTTTAGGGTTTAGGGTTTAGGGTTTAGGGTTTAGGGTTTAGGGTTTAGGGTTTAGGGTTTAGGGTTTAGGGTTTAGGGTTTAGGGTTTAGGGTTTAGGGTTTAGGGTTTAGGGTTTAGGGTTTAGGGTTTAGGGTTTAGGGTTTAGGGTTTAGGGTTTAGGGTTTAGGGTTTAGGGTTTAGGGTTTAGGGTTTAGGGTTTAGGGTTTAGGGTTTAGGGTTTAGGGTTTAGGGTTTAGGGTTTAGGGTTTAGGGTTTAGGGTTTAGGGTTTAGGGTTTAGGGTTTAGGGTTTAGGGTTTAGGGTTTAGGGTTTAGGGTTTAGGGTTTAGGGTTTAGGGTTTAGGGTTTAGGGTTTAGGGTTTAGGGTTTAGGGTTTAGGGTTTAGGGTTTAGGGTTTAGGGTTTAGGGTTTAGGGTTTAGGGTTTAGGGTTTAGGGTTTAGGGTTTAGGGTTTAGGGTTTAGGGTTTAGGGTTTAGGGTTTAGGGTTTAGGGTTTAGGGTTTAGGGTTTAGGGTTTAGGGTTTAGGGTTTAGGGTTTAGGGTTTAGGGTTTAGGGTTTAGGGTTTAGGGTTTAGGGTTTAGGGTTTAGGGTTTAGGGTTTAGGGTTTAGGGTTTAGGGTTTAGGGTTTAGGGTTTAGGGTTTAGGGTTTAGGGTTTAGGGTTTAGGGTTTAGGGTTTAGGGTTTAGGGTTTAGGGTTTAGGGTTTAGGGTTTAGGGTTTAGGGTTTAGGGTTTAGGGTTTAGGGTTTAGGGTTTAGGGTTTAGGGTTTAGGGTTTAGGGTTTAGGGTTTAGGGTTTAGGGTTTAGGGTTTAGGGTTTAGGGTTTAGGGTTTAGGGTTTAGGGTTTAGGGTTTAGGGTTTAGGGTTTAGGGTTTAGGGTTTAGGGTTTAGGGTTTAGGGTTTAGGGTTTAGGGTTTAGGGTTTAGGGTTTAGGGTTTAGGGTTTAGGGTTTAGGGTTTAGGGTTTAGGGTTTAGGGTTTAGGGTTTAGGGTTTAGGGTTTAGGGTTTAGGGTTTAGGGTTTAGGGTTTAGGGTTTAGGGTTTAGGGTTTAGGGTTTAGGGTTTAGGGTTTAGGGTTTAGGGTTTAGGGTTTAGGGTTTAGGGTTTAGGGTTTAGGGTTTAGGGTTTAGGGTTTAGGGTTTAGGGTTTAGGGTTTAGGGTTTAGGGTTTAGGGTTTAGGGTTTAGGGTTTAGGGTTTAGGGTTTAGGGTTTAGGGTTTAGGGTTTAGGGTTTAGGGTTTAGGGTTTAGGGTTTAGGGTTTAGGGTTTAGGGTTTAGGGTTTAGGGTTTAGGGTTTAGGGTTTAGGGTTTAGGGTTTAGGGTTTAGGGTTTAGGGTTTAGGGTTTAGGGTTTAGGGTTTAGGGTTTAGGGTTTAGGGTTTAGGGTTTAGGGTTTAGGGTTTAGGGTTTAGGGTTTAGGGTTTAGGGTTTAGGGTTTAGGGTTTAGGGTTTAGGGTTTAGGGTTTAGGGTTTAGGGTTTAGGGTTTAGGGTTTAGGGTTTAGGGTTTAGGGTTTAGGGTTTAGGGTTTAGGGTTTAGGGTTTAGGGTTTAGGGTTTAGGGTTTAGGGTTTAGGGTTTAGGGTTTAGGGTTTAGGGTTTAGGGTTTAGGGTTTAGGGTTTAGGGTTTAGGGTTTAGGGTTTAGGGTTTAGGGTTTAGGGTTTAGGGTTTAGGGTTTAGGGTTTAGGGTTTAGGGTTTAGGGTTTAGGGTTTAGGGTTTAGGGTTTAGGGTTTAGGGTTTAGGGTTTAGGGTTTAGGGTTTAGGGTTTAGGGTTTAGGGTTTAGGGTTTAGGGTTTAGGGTTTAGGGTTTAGGGTTTAGGGTTTAGGGTTTAGGGTTTAGGGTTTAGGGTTTAGGGTTTAGGGTTTAGGGTTTAGGGTTTAGGGTTTAGGGTTTAGGGTTTAGGGTTTAGGGTTTAGGGTTTAGGGTTTAGGGTTTAGGGTTTAGGGTTTAGGGTTTAGGGTTTAGGGTTTAGGGTTTAGGGTTTAGGGTTTAGGGTTTAGGGTTTAGGGTTTAGGGTTTAGGGTTTAGGGTTTAGGGTTTAGGGTTTAGGGTTTAGGGTTTAGGGTTTAGGGTTTAGGGTTTAGGGTTTAGGGTTTAGGGTTTAGGGTTTAGGGTTTAGGGTTTAGGGTTTAGGGTTTAGGGTTTAGGGTTTAGGGTTTAGGGTTTAGGGTTTAGGGTTTAGGGTTTAGGGTTTAGGGTTTAGGGTTTAGGGTTTAGGGTTTAGGGTTTAGGGTTTAGGGTTTAGGGTTTAGGGTTTAGGGTTTAGGGTTTAGGGTTTAGGGTTTAGGGTTTAGGGTTTAGGGTTTAGGGTTTAGGGTTTAGGGTTTAGGGTTTAGGGTTTAGGGTTTAGGGTTTAGGGTTTAGGGTTTAGGGTTTAGGGTTTAGGGTTTAGGGTTTAGGGTTTAGGGTTTAGGGTTTAGGGTTTAGGGTTTAGGGTTTAGGGTTTAGGGTTTAGGGTTTAGGGTTTAGGGTTTAGGGTTTAGGGTTTAGGGTTTAGGGTTTAGGGTTTAGGGTTTAGGGTTTAGGGTTTAGGGTTTAGGGTTTAGGGTTTAGGGTTTAGGGTTTAGGGTTTAGGGTTTAGGGTTTAGGGTTTAGGGTTTAGGGTTTAGGGTTTAGGGTTTAGGGTTTAGGGTTTAGGGTTTAGGGTTTAGGGTTTAGGGTTTAGGGTTTAGGGTTTAGGGTTTAGGGTTTAGGGTTTAGGGTTTAGGGTTTAGGGTTTAGGGTTTAGGGTTTAGGGTTTAGGGTTTAGGGTTTAGGGTTTAGGGTTTAGGGTTTAGGGTTTAGGGTTTAGGGTTTAGGGTTTAGGGTTTAGGGTTTAGGGTTTAGGGTTTAGGGTTTAGGGTTTAGGGTTTAGGGTTTAGGGTTTAGGGTTTAGGGTTTAGGGTTTAGGGTTTAGGGTTTAGGGTTTAGGGTTTAGGGTTTAGGGTTTAGGGTTTAGGGTTTAGGGTTTAGGGTTTAGGGTTTAGGGTTTAGGGTTTAGGGTTTAGGGTTTAGGGTTTAGGGTTTAGGGTTTAGGGTTTAGGGTTTAGGGTTTAGGGTTTAGGGTTTAGGGTTTAGGGTTTAGGGTTTAGGGTTTAGGGTTTAGGGTTTAGGGTTTAGGGTTTAGGGTTTAGGGTTTAGGGTTTAGGGTTTAGGGTTTAGGGTTTAGGGTTTAGGGTTTAGGGTTTAGGGTTTAGGGTTTAGGGTTTAGGGTTTAGGGTTTAGGGTTTAGGGTTTAGGGTTTAGGGTTTAGGGTTTAGGGTTTAGGGTTTAGGGTTTAGGGTTTAGGGTTTAGGGTTTAGGGTTTAGGGTTTAGGGTTTAGGGTTTAGGGTTTAGGGTTTAGGGTTTAGGGTTTAGGGTTTAGGGTTTAGGGTTTAGGGTTTAGGGTTTAGGGTTTAGGGTTTAGGGTTTAGGGTTTAGGGTTTAGGGTTTAGGGTTTAGGGTTTAGGGTTTAGGGTTTAGGGTTTAGGGTTTAGGGTTTAGGGTTTAGGGTTTAGGGTTTAGGGTTTAGGGTTTAGGGTTTAGGGTTTAGGGTTTAGGGTTTAGGGTTTAGGGTTTAGGGTTTAGGGTTTAGGGTTTAGGGTTTAGGGTTTAGGGTTTAGGGTTTAGGGTTTAGGGTTTAGGGTTTAGGGTTTAGGGTTTAGGGTTTAGGGTTTAGGGTTTAGGGTTTAGGGTTTAGGGTTTAGGGTTTAGGGTTTAGGGTTTAGGGTTTAGGGTTTAGGGTTTAGGGTTTAGGGTTTAGGGTTTAGGGTTTAGGGTTTAGGGTTTAGGGTTTAGGGTTTAGGGTTTAGGGTTTAGGGTTTAGGGTTTAGGGTTTAGGGTTTAGGGTTTAGGGTTTAGGGTTTAGGGTTTAGGGTTTAGGGTTTAGGGTTTAGGGTTTAGGGTTTAGGGTTTAGGGTTTAGGGTTTAGGGTTTAGGGTTTAGGGTTTAGGGTTTAGGGTTTAGGGTTTAGGGTTTAGGGTTTAGGGTTTAGGGTTTAGGGTTTAGGGTTTAGGGTTTAGGGTTTAGGGTTTAGGGTTTAGGGTTTAGGGTTTAGGGTTTAGGGTTTAGGGTTTAGGGTTTAGGGTTTAGGGTTTAGGGTTTAGGGTTTAGGGTTTAGGGTTTAGGGTTTAGGGTTTAGGGTTTAGGGTTTAGGGTTTAGGGTTTAGGGTTTAGGGTTTAGGGTTTAGGGTTTAGGGTTTAGGGTTTAGGGTTTAGGGTTTAGGGTTTAGGGTTTAGGGTTTAGGGTTTAGGGTTTAGGGTTTAGGGTTTAGGGTTTAGGGTTTAGGGTTTAGGGTTTAGGGTTTAGGGTTTAGGGTTTAGGGTTTAGGGTTTAGGGTTTAGGGTTTAGGGTTTAGGGTTTAGGGTTTAGGGTTTAGGGTTTAGGGTTTAGGGTTTAGGGTTTAGGGTTTAGGGTTTAGGGTTTAGGGTTTAGGGTTTAGGGTTTAGGGTTTAGGGTTTAGGGTTTAGGGTTTAGGGTTTAGGGTTTAGGGTTTAGGGTTTAGGGTT